>CAMAPF010000061.1:1002500-1005000 GCA_945859915.1 Cuscuta epithymum
GGTTTAGGGTTTAGGGTTTAGGGTTTAGGGTTTAGGGTTTAGGGTTTAGGGTTTAGGGTTTAGGGTTTAGGGTTTAGGGTTTAGGGTTTAGGGTTTAGGGTTTAGGGTTTAGGGTTTAGGGTTTAGGGTTTAGGGTTTAGGGTTTAGGGTTTAGGGTTTAGGGTTTAGGGTTTAGGGTTTAGGGTTTAGGGTTTAGGGTTTAGGGTTTAGGGTTTAGGGTTTAGGGTTTAGGGTTTAGGGTTTAGGGTTTAGGGTTTAGGGTTTAGGGTTTAGGGTTTAGGGTTTAGGGTTTAGGGTTTAGGGTTTAGGGTTTAGGGTTTAGGGTTTAGGGTTTAGGGTTTAGGGTTTAGGGTTTAGGGTTTAGGGTTTAGGGTTTAGGGTTTAGGGTTTAGGGTTTAGGGTTTAGGGTTTAGGGTTTAGGGTTTAGGGTTTAGGGTTTAGGGTTTAGGGTTTAGGGTTTAGGGTTTAGGGTTTAGGGTTTAGGGTTTAGGGTTTAGGGTTTAGGGTTTAGGGTTTAGGGTTTAGGGTTTAGGGTTTAGGGTTTAGGGTTTAGGGTTTAGGGTTTAGGGTTTAGGGTTTAGGGTTTAGGGTTTAGGGTTTAGGGTTTAGGGTTTAGGGTTTAGGGTTTAGGGTTTAGGGTTTAGGGTTTAGGGTTTAGGGTTTAGGGTTTAGGGTTTAGGGTTTAGGGTTTAGGGTTTAGGGTTTAGGGTTTAGGGTTTAGGGTTTAGGGTTTAGGGTTTAGGGTTTAGGGTTTAGGGTTTAGGGTTTAGGGTTTAGGGTTTAGGGTTTAGGGTTTAGGGTTTAGGGTTTAGGGTTTAGGGTTTAGGGTTTAGGGTTTAGGGTTTAGGGTTTAGGGTTTAGGGTTTAGGGTTTAGGGTTTAGGGTTTAGGGTTTAGGGTTTAGGGTTTAGGGTTTAGGGTTTAGGGTTTAGGGTTTAGGGTTTAGGGTTTAGGGTTTAGGGTTTAGGGTTTAGGGTTTAGGGTTTAGGGTTTAGGGTTTAGGGTTTAGGGTTTAGGGTTTAGGGTTTAGGGTTTAGGGTTTAGGGTTTAGGGTTTAGGGTTTAGGGTTTAGGGTTTAGGGTTTAGGGTTTAGGGTTTAGGGTTTAGGGTTTAGGGTTTAGGGTTTAGGGTTTAGGGTTTAGGGTTTAGGGTTTAGGGTTTAGGGTTTAGGGTTTAGGGTTTAGGGTTTAGGGTTTAGGGTTTAGGGTTTAGGGTTTAGGGTTTAGGGTTTAGGGTTTAGGGTTTAGGGTTTAGGGTTTAGGGTTTAGGGTTTAGGGTTTAGGGTTTAGGGTTTAGGGTTTAGGGTTTAGGGTTTAGGGTTTAGGGTTTAGGGTTTAGGGTTTAGGGTTTAGGGTTTAGGGTTTAGGGTTTAGGGTTTAGGGTTTAGGGTTTAGGGTTTAGGGTTTAGGGTTTAGGGTTTAGGGTTTAGGGTTTAGGGTTTAGGGTTTAGGGTTTAGGGTTTAGGGTTTAGGGTTTAGGGTTTAGGGTTTAGGGTTTAGGGTTTAGGGTTTAGGGTTTAGGGTTTAGGGTTTAGGGTTTAGGGTTTAGGGTTTAGGGTTTAGGGTTTAGGGTTTAGGGTTTAGGGTTTAGGGTTTAGGGTTTAGGGTTTAGGGTTTAGGGTTTAGGGTTTAGGGTTTAGGGTTTAGGGTTTAGGGTTTAGGGTTTAGGGTTTAGGGTTTAGGGTTTAGGGTTTAGGGTTTAGGGTTTAGGGTTTAGGGTTTAGGGTTTAGGGTTTAGGGTTTAGGGTTTAGGGTTTAGGGTTTAGGGTTTAGGGTTTAGGGTTTAGGGTTTAGGGTTTAGGGTTTAGGGTTTAGGGTTTAGGGTTTAGGGTTTAGGGTTTAGGGTTTAGGGTTTAGGGTTTAGGGTTTAGGGTTTAGGGTTTAGGGTTTAGGGTTTAGGGTTTAGGGTTTAGGGTTTAGGGTTTAGGGTTTAGGGTTTAGGGTTTAGGGTTTAGGGTTTAGGGTTTAGGGTTTAGGGTTTAGGGTTTAGGGTTTAGGGTTTAGGGTTTAGGGTTTAGGGTTTAGGGTTTAGGGTTTAGGGTTTAGGGTTTAGGGTTTAGGGTTTAGGGTTTAGGGTTTAGGGTTTAGGGTTTAGGGTTTAGGGTTTAGGGTTTAGGGTTTAGGGTTTAGGGTTTAGGGTTTAGGGTTTAGGGTTTAGGGTTTAGGGTTTAGGGTTTAGGGTTTAGGGTTTAGGGTTTAGGGTTTAGGGTTTAGGGTTTAGGGTTTAGGGTTTAGGGTTTAGGGTTTAGGGTTTAGGGTTTAGGGTTTAGGGTTTAGGGTTTAGGGTTTAGGGTTTAGGGTTTAGGGTTTAGGGTTTAGGGTTTAGGGTTTAGGGTTTAGGGTTTAGGGTTTAGGGTTTAGGGTTTAGGGTTTAGGGTTTAGGGTTTAGGGTTTAGGGTTTAGGGTTTAGGGTTTAGGGTTTAGGGTTTAGGGTTTAGGGTTTAGGGTTTAGGGTTTAGGGTTTAGGGTTTAGGGTTTAGGGTTTAGGGTTTAGGGTTTAGG